>CM072774.1:0-7500 GCA_036936925.1 Cenchrus fungigraminus | reverse complement strand
TTTAGGGTTTAGGGTTTAGGGTTTAGGGTTTAGGGTTTAGGGTTTAGGGTTTAGGGTTTAGGGTTTAGGGTTTAGGGTTTAGGGTTTAGGGTTTAGGGTTTAGGGTTTAGGGTTTAGGGTTTAGGGTTTAGGGTTTAGGGTTTAGGGTTTAGGGTTTAGGGTTTAGGGTTTAGGGTTTAGGGTTTAGGGTTTAGGGTTTAGGGTTTAGGGTTTAGGGTTTAGGGTTTAGGGTTTAGGGTTTAGGGTTTAGGGTTTAGGGTTTAGGGTTTAGGGTTTAGGGTTTAGGGTTTAGGGTTTAGGGTTTAGGGTTTAGGGTTTAGGGTTTAGGGTTTAGGGTTTAGGGTTTAGGGTTTAGGGTTTAGGGTTTAGGGTTTAGGGTTTAGGGTTTAGGGTTTAGGGTTTAGGGTTTAGGGTTTAGGGTTTAGGGTTTAGGGTTTAGGGTTTAGGGTTTAGGGTTTAGGGTTTAGGGTTTAGGGTTTAGGGTTTAGGGTTTAGGGTTTAGGGTTTAGGGTTTAGGGTTTAGGGTTTAGGGTTTAGGGTTTAGGGTTTAGGGTTTAGGGTTTAGGGTTTAGGGTTTAGGGTTTAGGGTTTAGGGTTTAGGGTTTAGGGTTTAGGGTTTAGGGTTTAGGGTTTAGGGTTTAGGGTTTAGGGTTTAGGGTTTAGGGTTTAGGGTTTAGGGTTTAGGGTTTAGGGTTTAGGGTTTAGGGTTTAGGGTTTAGGGTTTAGGGTTTAGGGTTTAGGGTTTAGGGTTTAGGGTTTAGGGTTTAGGGTTTAGGGTTTAGGGTTTAGGGTTTAGGGTTTAGGGTTTAGGGTTTAGGGTTTAGGGTTTAGGGTTTAGGGTTTAGGGTTTAGGGTTTAGGGTTTAGGGTTTAGGGTTTAGGGTTTAGGGTTTAGGGTTTAGGGTTTAGGGTTTAGGGTTTAGGGTTTAGGGTTTAGGGTTTAGGGTTTAGGGTTTAGGGTTTAGGGTTTAGGGTTTAGGGTTTAGGGTTTAGGGTTTAGGGTTTAGGGTTTAGGGTTTAGGGTTTAGGGTTTAGGGTTTAGGGTTTAGGGTTTAGGGTTTAGGGTTTAGGGTTTAGGGTTTAGGGTTTAGGGTTTAGGGTTTAGGGTTTAGGGTTTAGGGTTTAGGGTTTAGGGTTTAGGGTTTAGGGTTTAGGGTTTAGGGTTTAGGGTTTAGGGTTTAGGGTTTAGGGTTTAGGGTTTAGGGTTTAGGGTTTAGGGTTTAGGGTTTAGGGTTTAGGGTTTAGGGTTTAGGGTTTAGGGTTTAGGGTTTAGGGTTTAGGGTTTAGGGTTTAGGGTTTAGGGTTTAGGGTTTAGGGTTTAGGGTTTAGGGTTTAGGGTTTAGGGTTTAGGGTTTAGGGTTTAGGGTTTAGGGTTTAGGGTTTAGGGTTTAGGGTTTAGGGTTTAGGGTTTAGGGTTTAGGGTTTAGGGTTTAGGGTTTAGGGTTTAGGGTTTAGGGTTTAGGGTTTAGGGTTTAGGGTTTAGGGTTTAGGGTTTAGGGTTTAGGGTTTAGGGTTTAGGGTTTAGGGTTTAGGGTTTAGGGTTTAGGGTTTAGGGTTTAGGGTTTAGGGTTTAGGGTTTAGGGTTTAGGGTTTAGGGTTTAGGGTTTAGGGTTTAGGGTTTAGGGTTTAGGGTTTAGGGTTTAGGGTTTAGGGTTTAGGGTTTAGGGTTTAGGGTTTAGGGTTTAGGGTTTAGGGTTTAGGGTTTAGGGTTTAGGGTTTAGGGTTTAGGGTTTAGGGTTTAGGGTTTAGGGTTTAGGGTTTAGGGTTTAGGGTTTAGGGTTTAGGGTTTAGGGTTTAGGGTTTAGGGTTTAGGGTTTAGGGTTTAGGGTTTAGGGTTTAGGGTTTAGGGTTTAGGGTTTAGGGTTTAGGGTTTAGGGTTTAGGGTTTAGGGTTTAGGGTTTAGGGTTTAGGGTTTAGGGTTTAGGGTTTAGGGTTTAGGGTTTAGGGTTTAGGGTTTAGGGTTTAGGGTTTAGGGTTTAGGGTTTAGGGTTTAGGGTTTAGGGTTTAGGGTTTAGGGTTTAGGGTTTAGGGTTTAGGGTTTAGGGTTTAGGGTTTAGGGTTTAGGGTTTAGGGTTTAGGGTTTAGGGTTTAGGGTTTAGGGTTTAGGGTTTAGGGTTTAGGGTTTAGGGTTTAGGGTTTAGGGTTTAGGGTTTAGGGTTTAGGGTTTAGGGTTTAGGGTTTAGGGTTTAGGGTTTAGGGTTTAGGGTTTAGGGTTTAGGGTTTAGGGTTTAGGGTTTAGGGTTTAGGGTTTAGGGTTTAGGGTTTAGGGTTTAGGGTTTAGGGTTTAGGGTTTAGGGTTTAGGGTTTAGGGTTTAGGGTTTAGGGTTTAGGGTTTAGGGTTTAGGGTTTAGGGTTTAGGGTTTAGGGTTTAGGGTTTAGGGTTTAGGGTTTAGGGTTTAGGGTTTAGGGTTTAGGGTTTAGGGTTTAGGGTTTAGGGTTTAGGGTTTAGGGTTTAGGGTTTAGGGTTTAGGGTTTAGGGTTTAGGGTTTAGGGTTTAGGGTTTAGGGTTTAGGGTTTAGGGTTTAGGGTTTAGGGTTTAGGGTTTAGGGTTTAGGGTTTAGGGTTTAGGGTTTAGGGTTTAGGGTTTAGGGTTTAGGGTTTAGGGTTTAGGGTTTAGGGTTTAGGGTTTAGGGTTTAGGGTTTAGGGTTTAGGGTTTAGGGTTTAGGGTTTAGGGTTTAGGGTTTAGGGTTTAGGGTTTAGGGTTTAGGGTTTAGGGTTTAGGGTTTAGGGTTTAGGGTTTAGGGTTTAGGGTTTAGGGTTTAGGGTTTAGGGTTTAGGGTTTAGGGTTTAGGGTTTAGGGTTTAGGGTTTAGGGTTTAGGGTTTAGGGTTTAGGGTTTAGGGTTTAGGGTTTAGGGTTTAGGGTTTAGGGTTTAGGGTTTAGGGTTTAGGGTTTAGGGTTTAGGGTTTAGGGTTTAGGGTTTAGGGTTTAGGGTTTAGGGTTTAGGGTTTAGGGTTTAGGGTTTAGGGTTTAGGGTTTAGGGTTTAGGGTTTAGGGTTTAGGGTTTAGGGTTTAGGGTTTAGGGTTTAGGGTTTAGGGTTTAGGGTTTAGGGTTTAGGGTTTAGGGTTTAGGGTTTAGGGTTTAGGGTTTAGGGTTTAGGGTTTAGGGTTTAGGGTTTAGGGTTTAGGGTTTAGGGTTTAGGGTTTAGGGTTTAGGGTTTAGGGTTTAGGGTTTAGGGTTTAGGGTTTAGGGTTTAGGGTTTAGGGTTTAGGGTTTAGGGTTTAGGGTTTAGGGTTTAGGGTTTAGGGTTTAGGGTTTAGGGTTTAGGGTTTAGGGTTTAGGGTTTAGGGTTTAGGGTTTAGGGTTTAGGGTTTAGGGTTTAGGGTTTAGGGTTTAGGGTTTAGGGTTTAGGGTTTAGGGTTTAGGGTTTAGGGTTTAGGGTTTAGGGTTTAGGGTTTAGGGTTTAGGGTTTAGGGTTTAGGGTTTAGGGTTTAGGGTTTAGGGTTTAGGGTTTAGGGTTTAGGGTTTAGGGTTTAGGGTTTAGGGTTTAGGGTTTAGGGTTTAGGGTTTAGGGTTTAGGGTTTAGGGTTTAGGGTTTAGGGTTTAGGGTTTAGGGTTTAGGGTTTAGGGTTTAGGGTTTAGGGTTTAGGGTTTAGGGTTTAGGGTTTAGGGTTTAGGGTTTAGGGTTTAGGGTTTAGGGTTTAGGGTTTAGGGTTTAGGGTTTAGGGTTTAGGGTTTAGGGTTTAGGGTTTAGGGTTTAGGGTTTAGGGTTTAGGGTTTAGGGTTTAGGGTTTAGGGTTTAGGGTTTAGGGTTTAGGGTTTAGGGTTTAGGGTTTAGGGTTTAGGGTTTAGGGTTTAGGGTTTAGGGTTTAGGGTTTAGGGTTTAGGGTTTAGGGTTTAGGGTTTAGGGTTTAGGGTTTAGGGTTTAGGGTTTAGGGTTTAGGGTTTAGGGTTTAGGGTTTAGGGTTTAGGGTTTAGGGTTTAGGGTTTAGGGTTTAGGGTTTAGGGTTTAGGGTTTAGGGTTTAGGGTTTAGGGTTTAGGGTTTAGGGTTTAGGGTTTAGGGTTTAGGGTTTAGGGTTTAGGGTTTAGGGTTTAGGGTTTAGGGTTTAGGGTTTAGGGTTTAGGGTTTAGGGTTTAGGGTTTAGGGTTTAGGGTTTAGGGTTTAGGGTTTAGGGTTTAGGGTTTAGGGTTTAGGGTTTAGGGTTTAGGGTTTAGGGTTTAGGGTTTAGGGTTTAGGGTTTAGGGTTTAGGGTTTAGGGTTTAGGGTTTAGGGTTTAGGGTTTAGGGTTTAGGGTTTAGGGTTTAGGGTTTAGGGTTTAGGGTTTAGGGTTTAGGGTTTAGGGTTTAGGGTTTAGGGTTTAGGGTTTAGGGTTTAGGGTTTAGGGTTTAGGGTTTAGGGTTTAGGGTTTAGGGTTTAGGGTTTAGGGTTTAGGGTTTAGGGTTTAGGGTTTAGGGTTTAGGGTTTAGGGTTTAGGGTTTAGGGTTTAGGGTTTAGGGTTTAGGGTTTAGGGTTTAGGGTTTAGGGTTTAGGGTTTAGGGTTTAGGGTTTAGGGTTTAGGGTTTAGGGTTTAGGGTTTAGGGTTTAGGGTTTAGGGTTTAGGGTTTAGGGTTTAGGGTTTAGGGTTTAGGGTTTAGGGTTTAGGGTTTAGGGTTTAGGGTTTAGGGTTTAGGGTTTAGGGTTTAGGGTTTAGGGTTTAGGGTTTAGGGTTTAGGGTTTAGGGTTTAGGGTTTAGGGTTTAGGGTTTAGGGTTTAGGGTTTAGGGTTTAGGGTTTAGGGTTTAGGGTTTAGGGTTTAGGGTTTAGGGTTTAGGGTTTAGGGTTTAGGGTTTAGGGTTTAGGGTTTAGGGTTTAGGGTTTAGGGTTTAGGGTTTAGGGTTTAGGGTTTAGGGTTTAGGGTTTAGGGTTTAGGGTTTAGGGTTTAGGGTTTAGGGTTTAGGGTTTAGGGTTTAGGGTTTAGGGTTTAGGGTTTAGGGTTTAGGGTTTAGGGTTTAGGGTTTAGGGTTTAGGGTTTAGGGTTTAGGGTTTAGGGTTTAGGGTTTAGGGTTTAGGGTTTAGGGTTTAGGGTTTAGGGTTTAGGGTTTAGGGTTTAGGGTTTAGGGTTTAGGGTTTAGGGTTTAGGGTTTAGGGTTTAGGGTTTAGGGTTTAGGGTTTAGGGTTTAGGGTTTAGGGTTTAGGGTTTAGGGTTTAGGGTTTAGGGTTTAGGGTTTAGGGTTTAGGGTTTAGGGTTTAGGGTTTAGGGTTTAGGGTTTAGGGTTTAGGGTTTAGGGTTTAGGGTTTAGGGTTTAGGGTTTAGGGTTTAGGGTTTAGGGTTTAGGGTTTAGGGTTTAGGGTTTAGGGTTTAGGGTTTAGGGTTTAGGGTTTAGGGTTTAGGGTTTAGGGTTTAGGGTTTAGGGTTTAGGGTTTAGGGTTTAGGGTTTAGGGTTTAGGGTTTAGGGTTTAGGGTTTAGGGTTTAGGGTTTAGGGTTTAGGGTTTAGGGTTTAGGGTTTAGGGTTTAGGGTTTAGGGTTTAGGGTTTAGGGTTTAGGGTTTAGGGTTTAGGGTTTAGGGTTTAGGGTTTAGGGTTTAGGGTTTAGGGTTTAGGGTTTAGGGTTTAGGGTTTAGGGTTTAGGGTTTAGGGTTTAGGGTTTAGGGTTTAGGGTTTAGGGTTTAGGGTTTAGGGTTTAGGGTTTAGGGTTTAGGGTTTAGGGTTTAGGGTTTAGGGTTTAGGGTTTAGGGTTTAGGGTTTAGGGTTTAGGGTTTAGGGTTTAGGGTTTAGGGTTTAGGGTTTAGGGTTTAGGGTTTAGGGTTTAGGGTTTAGGGTTTAGGGTTTAGGGTTTAGGGTTTAGGGTTTAGGGTTTAGGGTTTAGGGTTTAGGGTTTAGGGTTTAGGGTTTAGGGTTTAGGGTTTAGGGTTTAGGGTTTAGGGTTTAGGGTTTAGGGTTTAGGGTTTAGGGTTTAGGGTTTAGGGTTTAGGGTTTAGGGTTTAGGGTTTAGGGTTTAGGGTTTAGGGTTTAGGGTTTAGGGTTTAGGGTTTAGGGTTTAGGGTTTAGGGTTTAGGGTTTAGGGTTTAGGGTTTAGGGTTTAGGGTTTAGGGTTTAGGGTTTAGGGTTTAGGGTTTAGGGTTTAGGGTTTAGGGTTTAGGGTTTAGGGTTTAGGGTTTAGGGTTTAGGGTTTAGGGTTTAGGGTTTAGGGTTTAGGGTTTAGGGTTTAGGGTTTAGGGTTTAGGGTTTAGGGTTTAGGGTTTAGGGTTTAGGGTTTAGGGTTTAGGGTTTAGGGTTTAGGGTTTAGGGTTTAGGGTTTAGGGTTTAGGGTTTAGGGTTTAGGGTTTAGGGTTTAGGGTTTAGGGTTTAGGGTTTAGGGTTTAGGGTTTAGGGTTTAGGGTTTAGGGTTTAGGGTTTAGGGTTTAGGGTTTAGGGTTTAGGGTTTAGGGTTTAGGGTTTAGGGTTTAGGGTTTAGGGTTTAGGGTTTAGGGTTTAGGGTTTAGGGTTTAGGGTTTAGGGTTTAGGGTTTAGGGTTTAGGGTTTAGGGTTTAGGGTTTAGGGTTTAGGGTTTAGGGTTTAGGGTTTAGGGTTTAGGGTTTAGGGTTTAGGGTTTAGGGTTTAGGGTTTAGGGTTTAGGGTTTAGGGTTTAGGGTTTAGGGTTTAGGGTTTAGGGTTTAGGGTTTAGGGTTTAGGGTTTAGGGTTTAGGGTTTAGGGTTTAGGGTTTAGGGTTTAGGGTTTAGGGTTTAGGGTTTAGGGTTTAGGGTTTAGGGTTTAGGGTTTAGGGTTTAGGGTTTAGGGTTTAGGGTTTAGGGTTTAGGGTTTAGGGTTTAGGGTTTAGGGTTTAGGGTTTAGGGTTTAGGGTTTAGGGTTTAGGGTTTAGGGTTTAGGGTTTAGGGTTTAGGGTTTAGGGTTTAGGGTTTAGGGTTTAGGGTTTAGGGTTTAGGGTTTAGGGTTTAGGGTTTAGGGTTTAGGGTTTAGGGTTTAGGGTTTAGGGTTTAGGGTTTAGGGTTTAGGGTTTAGGGTTTAGGGTTTAGGGTTTAGGGTTTAGGGTTTAGGGTTTAGGGTTTAGGGTTTAGGGTTTAGGGTTTAGGGTTTAGGGTTTAGGGTTTAGGGTTTAGGGTTTAGGGTTTAGGGTTTAGGGTTTAGGGTTTAGGGTTTAGGGTTTAGGGTTTAGGGTTTAGGGTTTAGGGTTTAGGGTTTAGGGTTTAGGGTTTAGGGTTTAGGGTTTAGGGTTTAGGGTTTAGGGTTTAGGGTTTAGGGTTTAGGGTTTAGGGTTTAGGGTTTAGGGTTTAGGGTTTAGGGTTTAGGGTTTAGGGTTTAGGGTTTAGGGTTTAGGGTTTAGGGTTTAGGGTTTAGGGTTTAGGGTTTAGGGTTTAGGGTTTAGGGTTTAGGGTTTAGGGTTTAGGGTTTAGGGTTTAGGGTTTAGGGTTTAGGGTTTAGGGTTTAGGGTTTAGGGTTTAGGGTTTAGGGTTTAGGGTTTAGGGTTTAGGGTTTAGGGTTTAGGGTTTAGGGTTTAGGGTTTAGGGTTTAGGGTTTAGGGTTTAGGGTTTAGGGTTTAGGGTTTAGGGTTTAGGGTTTAGGGTTTAGGGTTTAGGGTTT